>OX333072.1:4481489-4507339 GCA_946863875.1 Alloplasta piceator | reverse complement strand
TAAGAATGTCGTTCAGTGCCTTTATAAAGGTCTAAGCTTTAAGAATATGCAAAAAAATTGATTTTTTTCCAACTTCTTGACCAAAATACTCCCTTGAATATTCCAAATAAATATTGATAATGGAAATGGTCGAAATTGATGATTCTTGCAAAATCGATACGATAAATAATGAAACGCATAATTTTGTCGGATGGAAATTGAAAATTGAAATTGACAAAATTGAAAATGATTGGAATTAAAAAATTTTCTTTTGAGGATATATTTTTAAACGTCTAGATTTTAGGAATATGCAAAAAAAAATGATTTTTTCAAAATTATAGATCAGAATACTCCCTTAAATATTCCGAAAAAACATTGATAATGGAAATTTTCGAATAATGGAAATTGTCGAATATAATGAAAATTGATGATTCTTGCAAAATCGATGCGATAAATAATGAAATGCATAATTTTGTTGGATGGAAATTGTTATTCATGAAGTTTGTGGTGGTTTGGGTTTGCAACTCCGTAAATTATTGAAATTTAAAAATTTTCTTTTGAGGATATATTTCTAAACGTCTAAATTTTAGGAATACGCAAAAAAAATGACTTTTAAAAAATTCTAGCTCAGAATACTCCCTTAAATATTCCGAATAAATATTGATAATGGAAATTGTCGAATAATGAAAATTGATGTTTCTATCAAAATCGATGCGATAAATAATGAAATGCATAATTTTGTCGGATGGAAATTGTTATTCATGAAGTTTGTTGTGATTTGGGTTTGCAACTCCGTAAATTATTGGAATTTAAAAATTTCCTTTCGAGGATATATTTTTAAAGGTTTAAACTTTAGGAACATGCGAAAAAACTTGATTTTTTCAAAATCCTAGACCAAAATGCTCCCTTAAATATTCCGAATAAACATTGATAATGGAAATTGTCGATTAATGAAAATTGATAATTCTCGCAAAATCGATGCGATAAATAATTAAATGCATAATTTTATCGAATGGAAGTTGGTATTCATGACGTTTGTGATGATTTGGGTTTGCAAGTCCGTAAATTATTGGAATTTAAAATTTTTCTTTTTAGGATATATTTTTAAACGTCTAAGTTTTATAAATATGCAAAAAAAAATGACTTTCAAAATTCTAGACCAGAATACTGCCTTAAATATTCCGATTAAATATTGATAATGGAAATTGTCGAATAATGAAAATTGATATTTCTTGCAAAATCGATGCGATAAATAATGAAATGCATAAATTTCTCGGATGGAAATTGTTATTCATGAAGTTTGTTGTGATTTGGGTTTGCAACTCCGTAAATTATTGGAATTTAAAAATTTCCTTCCGAGGATATATTTTTAAATGTCTAAATTTTAGGAATATGCAAAAAAAATTGATTTTTTCAGAATTCTAGACCAGAAAACTCCCTTAAATATTCCGAATAAATATTGATAATAGAAATTGTCGAATAATGAAAATTGATGTTTCTTGCAAAATCGATGCGATAAATAATGAAATGCATAATTTTGTCGGATGGAAATTTTTATCCATGAAGTTTGTGGTGGTTTGGGTTTGCATAACTCAGTAAATTATTGGAATTAAAAAGTTTCCTTTCGAGGATATATTTTTAAAGGTTTAAACTTTAGGAACATGCGAAAAAACTTGATTTTTTCAAAATCCTAGAACAAAATGCTCCCTTAAATATTCCGAATAAACATTGATAATGGAAATTTTCGAATAATGAAAATTGATAATTCTCGCAAAATCGATGCGATAAATAATTAAATGCATAATTTTATCGAATGGAAGTTGTTATTCATGACGTTTGTGGTGATTTGGTTTTGCAACTACGTAAATTATTGGAATTAAAAAAATTTCTTTTGAGGATATATTTTTGAACGTCTAAATTTTGGGAATATTCAATAAAAATTGATTTTTTCAAAATTCTAGACCAGAATACTCCCGTAAATATTCCGAATAAATATTGATAATGGAAATTGTCGAATAATGAAAATTGATGATTCTTGCAAAATCGATGGGATAAATAATGAAATGCATAATTTTGCCGGATGGAAATTGTTATTCATGAAGTTTGTGGTGGTTTTACACAGACATTCGGCGCAACCAACGCAATTTTATGTGTGCCAGAACGATGTATAATTCATCGTATTACTCGACACGTCGTGGCAGGGGAAGCTTCCCTTAACTTGGTAAAAAAAATGGCATCTTTTTGCGGTATAAATCCCTCCCGCCATTCGCGATCACTGTGATTGCGTAACATTGTATATTAAAGTGTTTTTTTTTTTTTTTCAAAGTCACGCGTAACAACATTTGTGAAGGAGCGAGTAAACGGATCGATATGAGCGAAATGCAAAAATTTCGTAACGCCGAGAAAATGGAGAGAAAGAAAAACCGCAGAGTCACGATGAATAAGCGGGAAAATTGTTCGAAATTCTCGTCGTTAAAACGCGCAAAATATTGCATTATAACTTCGTTTCGCTTTCTCATCACGCTCGAAGTATAAAAATACACCGTTAAGTTTTTTACGGTGCGATAATCACGCTTAAAAATCGCGCATATTGCAGCAGAATAAATATTCACGAGTTAGAAAATAAATAAACGAACTGGCGTTATGGAAAAACCAAGGCAAAATTTCGCCTCGAATTTATCTCGACCAGTTCTGGTTTTGAAGTTCCCGCGAAAAAATTTTTGACCATTAGCACGATATTCCGAATTCACGCTGCCAATTTAACAAACCACAGATTCTCCCGCTTATAAAATTCTGGCGGAGCGACGAGCCGAATTAACTCATGAGCTTCGGCGAAAGGATTTTGTTTCATCCCGTTTTCACATTCCGCATTGTTCAGCCTGATATTACGTAGTTCACCAAAGTTCTTGAAAATTCCTTGTCTTTCCCATATTCTCGTATTTCTATCTCCCGTATGATACGAGAAAGGAAATTGGTTACTCGTACTTCCGGTCTTTCATGAACCACCGAAATTTTAATGAGGCACTGAGAATACCTCTCCGCGAAAAAAAAACATTCTTCCCCGTTGAAACAAATCATTTTTATTCTATTTTTAAAAATATTGTATCATAAATAATTTTATTTGGATTTTAAGAATGTAAAAGGGCAACATTTGAACAATATTTTATAAAATTTTCATTGAAAAATTTGGAAAACTCTGGGACCTGGTTTCCGGAAGCCTCTGAAAAAAGTGTTCTCGAATAACTCATCATAACTTTTTCTGAAATTAAAAAACGAAATTTAATCTGTTAATAGATAAGTGTAGCTCGTGATTGAACCGAAGATTTTGAAAAAAATTGAAAATTCAATATTTTGCACAGTTTTATACAAAACTACGATTTTTTGTACACTTTAGACTATAACCTTGCCTTGCCTAGAAATATTACAAGTAATATTATGCCTTGTAATATTACTAGTTGTAATCGAAAAAAAACTTTTGTTCAATTAATAGTCAATTCTATTTTGAAAAAACATATTTACTCTTTTTTTTGTATGTAATAAATAAATGATTTTAATTAGAATTTCAAGCATGGGGAAAGAGCAACATTTGGACACTGTTATATTAAATTTTTATTAAAAAATTTGGAAGATTAAGCCAGTGAGATCTGGTTTCTGAAAACTCCTGAAAAAAGTGTCTTTGTAGTAGTCAAAGTAACTCCAGATAGTTTTATCTGAAATTAAAAAAAAAAACAAATTACATCTGTTTGTAGACAAATGTAACTCGAGATTGAACGAAAGATTTTTAAAAAATTGAAATTTGAATTTCTTGCACAATTGTATGAAAAACTACAATTTTTTGTGCAATTTACACTATAACTATAGCCTTGTAATATTACTAGTTGTAATCGAAAAAAAAACTTTCGTTCAACTATAAGTATCAATCCTATTTTGAACCAGCATGTTTACTCTATTTTTTAAATATGTAATAAATAAATTATTTTATTTCGAATTTTAAGCATGCAGAAGAGGAATATTTGAACAATGTTTTAGTAAATTTTTAGAAAAAAAATTGGAAGATTCAGTCACTGGGACCTGGTTTTCGGCAACTCCTAAAAAAAGTGTCCTCGTGGGTGATCGAGATAACTCCTGATAACTTTATCTGAAACACAAAAGTCAAATTTCATCTGGTTACTAGACAAGTATTCATGATTGAATGAAAAAAAAAAAAATAATAATTGAAATTTGAACTTTTGGCAGAGTTGTTTGCAAAACAGTACCGATTTTTGTACAATTCACACCTTGTAAAATTAGTTGTAATCGAAAAAAAAACCTTCGTCCAATCACAAGTCAGTCCTATTTTTTAATATATGGGTAATATTTTAATAAGATCACATCAGTTTTTGAGAAATCATCAACCTCGAAAATAATGTTATTAGAAAAAGCCTAATGAAGAAAATTTCCAAACGCTCTCTCGCTCCTACACTTATCCTCCGATTGACTTGAAACTTTGGAAAAACATTATAAACACATTGTACTATTAAATTTAAAAACATGGATTTTTTTAATCTTGAAAACCCATGTAGATCCTTTGAAGAAGTGAGCTTCGCACAAAAAATTCAAGTCGAGTGAGATTCAACGAGAAAGAAATGAAAAGGAAATTCATTGACTATTTCTAGTGTCACCATAATTAACATCACGAGAGAGAGAGAACTCAAAACACGATTTTCTAAATTAAGGGTTAAGAGACAAAATCCTCCCTTCCACGAGGGACAAAAGAGCCATCGTTTGTCCATTGGCACGGGGACACTAATTCGTACCATCCCCTTTCTCTCTGGAACATCCGCCTCCGTACAAAGCTTTGGACGATCCGGGTGGCGTCAAAGCGAGGGTGGATCGATTTTCCGCGGAGGCATAATTGAAAATACCAAAGCTCGGTTGTGAAAATGTCGATAAATCTCGCGGCGGAGCCGCGATTCGGGGGGGCGTTGAATCAGCAGCAGCCAAAGCACTTATACACACGCTAACACAAGCACATCTATATATACAGAATGATTTTGGTGATGTGACATAGTGCGTTTTGTAGAAGAGGAATCTCCCAAGTGGAAAAAAGAGTTTTCGTGGTAGAGCGAGAAATATTGTGCGAATAGATTGTAACGGAAGCGACGGCGGCGAGTCGAACAGAAATGATTGTAGATACGTTGGATTTGCAATGTCGAAGCGGATGGGCTTGCACATGGACACAGGCAAAAGCCACACGGGATTGGAACGACTAGACGAGTTCTGTGAAACTGTCCGCGAATGTTGTTCGAGAGCCGAAACGATGAGAGTGAAATCCCCGTTCGGGGGTTCAAATATACACCCCCGTTCAAAAGTTTGGAAATACCAGTCAATATTTCTTGCCGCACTAGAAGTTGCATAACTTCGTCAAAAAATGAGATAATCGGATTTTTAAAAAAGCGTTTTCACAGGAAGGAATTCAGCTTTATTTTGCTTTTTTGAAATATTTCTTATGATTTTTTTTCGATCCAGTACACATTTTTGTAAGCGACCGTTATTTGGCCTTTTCTCGATCATCGCGAATTGGGCGCATAACTTGAGGATATTTTTTTCTGTCTTTTTTATCCACGGTACATTTGAAAGGGTTAGCAGACGCCCCATCGTTTAAAAATTTTTAAAAAATTTTATAAATAAAAGTTTTAATACATTTTTCAAAATAAATTTATAAAGGAATTATAAATTCATAAATAAATTATAAATTTTATAAATTTGTATAAATAAAAATGATTATAAATTTTTTTAAATAAATTTTTTTTTAATTTTCGTACGATTTTTTCTCGGAGAGTCATTTCAGTTTTGGCTAAAAAATAGAAATTTTGTAAGATGCAACGTAACTCAAAAACTATAGAGTTTAAAAGAAAATGTCAAGTATGAAAAAAGCAACGTACGTATACACGAAATCGCCTGGAATTATTTTAGATTTTTCCTATGCATTTTTTTTTACTATTTTTGCTCGAAACTCTGATGACGTCCCAGCAAAAAATTGTACCTGATTAAAATTTCCGTACTTCGTGATACGATAAAAATCTGCAAAAATTCAACAACATTTCATGCTATAAGCAACAATTATCGATAATAATATTGCCCAAAAATCAATAACAAATTATTTAAATAATTGTTTAAACAATTTATTAAGCAGTGATGAACAATGATCAATAATTATTATTGGATGATTGTTGTTTATAGCATGCCAAATGTTGCCGAATTTTTTCAGGTTTTTATTCTATCAGGAAGTACGGAATTTCAATCTGATACAATTTTTCGCTGGGACGTCATCATCAGTTTCGCGCGAAAATAATTTTAAAAAAATTTCTTAGGAAAATTCATCTTTCAAAATTTGTATTTTTTAGCCAAAAGTGAAATAATTATCCGAAAAAAAATCATACGAAAATTAGTAAAAAAAACAACAATGGAGCGTCTGCTAACATGTTCAGATGTACCGTGGATAAAAAAGACAAAAAAAACGTCCTTAAGGATGTTGAATCCCAAATCGCAAATGATGAGAAAATTCTGAAAATTTGGTATGTTCTTGGATGAATTATTTAAGAGGTCGTGTAAAAATTTCACGACGATTAGGAAGCTCGTTATCGAACAATTAACATCAACAAATTAAATTAAATTAAATGTAGTCTTATGGAAACTGATATAACTTTGCGATAAGTTTTTTTTTGACCTCTCAATTTTTTAATATCTACACTATATTGAAAGCAACGTAAACAAAACGAAGTTTATTGATAAATATTTTTTTTATTTGTTTAAAAAAAAGTTCTTAACAAAATGTTAATATTTTAATAACGAGCTTCCTAATCGTCGTGAAATTTTCACACGACCTCTTAAATACTTCATACAAAAACATACCAAATTTTTAGAATTTTCTCATCATTTTTCATTTTAACCCTTAAGGAGGTTGAGGTAATGATGATAGAATTTTGAAAATTTAAGATGTTTTTACATGAAGTGTTCAGGAGGTCGTGTAAAAATTTCACGACGATTAAGAAGCTATTTATTGAACAATTAACATTAAAAGATTTCATAGGGACTCAACATCCTCAAGTTATGCGCCGAATTCGCGATGGTCGAAAAAGGCCGAAAAACGGTCACGTACAAAAATGCATACCAGATCAAAAAAAATCATAAAAAATATTTAGAAAAGCATAATAAAGCTGAATTCCTTCCCGTCAAAACGCTTTTTTTTTAATTCGATTATCTGCTTTGTTTTTGACGGAGTTATGCAACTTCTAGTGCGACAAGAGATATTGACCGGTGTTTCCAAACTTTTGAGCGGGAGTGTATTTGTGTAATATGTGTTGGAGGGTGGTTTTGGGCAACCCCGGGCAACACGAGGGTGCGGTAGAGATAGTCCTGGCTTTCGTGGGGTGAATGTACGAGATAACGAAAGCCGCGTAACATTTGTATCGCTGATTGCTTTAGTACGATCGGGGGAAATACCTGTCGAGGGTGTATACGGGGGTAGTCATCGCCTTTGTCAAGAGCTCTCGCTCTTCCAGTTTCTCCAATTAGTTTCCCCTCAATACTATCGCTTTATTAAGGTCAATCGGTTTAATCGTATTTTTAGCGCGTTCAGAATTTTCTCTCTCTCTCTCGTGAGTAACGAATTAATTGTTTCTGCCAGAGAAATTCAATGGAATTCGAAGCGGTTGGATGAACAAAGGAAAGAACGATGAAGAGTCCTCAGCGATTCGGCCAATTTTCGTGATCAAGGGATGATTAATTATGTACTCTTGTTTTATGGTTTGATCTCCATTGGAAAGCTCTTCAGAATTTTTAATTGGATTTATAAGTTTGCATAATTGTTATGGTATGATTTATTTTTAGGGCCTCCCTCACGGCCCTTCATTTCTAGGACACCCTGTATATTTATGTAAAGGAGGTGAAAGGAGAGGGAAGGCAAAAGGAATTATACTTTCAGAAATATTGACAACCTTGTGTCTGTACAGAATCCACTGGAGGATTGGCAGACCGCACGCAAAACCAGTCAGAGAACCAGCGTGTTTATGATAAGCCCTGGCAAATCATGAAAGCGAGAATCCCTCCAAACTCCTCATCCATATATACATACACATATATATATATATATGGGGTATTCCCGCTTAACGGGACCCCCTTTTAGGCCGACCTCTTTCGATTTTCTCGAAACTCGAGTATGTTTAGTGTTGCCTGAAAGTATATTGTACACCAATTTTCAGATCTCTAACTATAATACTCTTTGGAATACACCAAAAGTTATATTTCGAACTTTTTGCGTGTTCAACGCTTCGGAGCTTTGGCACGGCGCGAAATAAAATCGAAAATATTCTTTGACAATAGCTTTCGATCGGAAATTTCCTGCGCTTTTCGAAAAAAATATCAGCGATTCCGAAAAAAAACGGATTCATTTGAATTTCGTCCAAAAACCGAAAAAATTGGTATACAAAAAAAGAGCATAATTTAATTCGGCGGAACAATTTTTTTCATGTTTTGTATATATCTGAGAAGTTACGATATAAATTTCAAGTTGGAACTCACATCCGTTTACTAATGCCGAATCTTTTGGTAGGATAAAAATCCCTAATATCGTGTTTTTCGTATTCAACAGTTCCCTGATGTATTATATAGCGTTTTTTAAAAAGAATTTCGAATTTAATAAATTAATTGAATTAATTAAATTAAATTTATTAAATCAAATTTATTATATTTTGAATTTAATAAATTTATAAAATTCGAAATTCGTTAAAAAAAACTATATAATTTATCAGAGAACTGTTGAATACGAAAAACTCAATATTTAAGAATTTTTATCCTACTAAAAGACTTGGCATTAGTAAACGGATGCGAGTTCCAACTTGAAATTTATATCGTGACTTCTCAGATATATACGAAATATGAAACCCGCTGAATTGAATTATGCTCTTTTTTTGTAAATCAATTTTTTCGGTTTTTGGCCGAAATTCAAATGAATTCGTCTTATTCGGAATTGCTGATATTTCGAAAAGCGCAGGAAATTTCCGATCGAAAGCTATTGTTAAAGAATTTTTTCGATTTTATTTCGCGCGCAAAAAGTTTGAAATATAACTTTTGGTGTATTCCAAAGAGTATTCTAGTTAGAGATCTGAAAATTGGTGTACAATATACTTTCGGGCAACACTAAAACATACTCGAGTTTCAAGAAAATCGAAAGAGGTCGGCCCAAAAGGGGGTCCCGTTGAGCGGGAATACCTCATATATATATATTCATGGTGCATATGTATGTATCTACCCCGTGCCTCCTCGTTCTCTTCTATATGCTGTTTAAAGCCCGTATATAGAGTTTCCATTGAAACGTTATCGTACGAGCGGCATACCGTCGATTTCAAATTGGATTCGCGACGAAATTGACGGGCATGAAGTGTACTTCGCCTTCGTGCATTACTCAACTCCACGATGCAAGAGACCCGTGGCATCATCATCGGATATTTCCGTATGAGAAAAGGCGGGCACGGAAACGATGTCCGATATACCGCCGCGAATTCCCTCGGGATTCGCATGATTTCCGCGTTGCTTGCTCAGCTCTCGGCTTAGCAAAGTTTATCAGAGAAACGACAGCCCCAACAGCGCACTTTGAACCCTCACCATCGACTCGAAATTTAGAGTTATTCGATATTTATTCGTCGAACCAAGTATAGAGCGACACTATTGATGGGTTCATTCAGGGAATAGAGGATTGAGCGCAAAAAACGCCGGGTCGCAAAAATGTTGAGATCACTCGTCTAAGCCGAAGGTATATCCCAAGGGTTATCGATAAGATTACTGAAATTTATCCCCCTCGAATCTCCAGATTCTCCGTCGTGATGAAGGCTCGTCCGTATCCAAAAAGTACGAGACTTAAACCAACCCTCAGCCCTTTTCCTCGTGCCTTTTGCATCCCCCTTTTTGTTTGAAATCTGGAAGTGGTTTTTTCCTCTCCATTCCACGTGGTCGATCCTGGAATTAGTAGGAAAAGCACACGCGCTTTCGTGGAAACCATTCCAAAGCTCTCGCATGTTATTTATACCACTCCGCAGACTTAAGGGGTTTTTTTCTGGGGGGGGGTGGTTCACGGGAATAAAGCACGCTCTTGGTATTAAAAGATTAGCCGTATAAAACTTCTCCATAGAGGGAGAACGGGGGTGGGATTGAAAAAGATGGCGAGGAGAGGCGAAAGATGTCTAATTGGAAATTATTCGCTGACAATTCATTATTTCGTTGGTCTGAGAGAGGAAAAGCCAATATCGGGGACGCATTTTGTGATAGCTCTCTCGTGAAAATCGGGCTCGGAGACTAAGCCCACTATGTGCAAAGGGAGGGGAAAGGACTTTCAGAGCGTATCCTAGATTCTCGGCAATGTTGGACGGTATAACAAGTCTATCTCGAGTTATTTCTCGAGCTTTGCGCAACGGCCGAGAATAACGAAACTACGGAGAGAGAAAGCGGGAAAGAGATGAGGTGAAATGTGGTGAGATCGAGTTTTACCCTATCTCAAGACCCTTCCAGCCCTTTGGATGTGTGCTCCATGATTCGAGCAATGATTCCCTCCAGTCTCGCATTTCCTATGTTATTCCTCTTTTACGTATTACGACGCTGCTCTTGTGATAGTTATCGTGGCTTTGCTATATTACATGCATTACCGTGAGTCGAGGAATGTGTAGATACCATCTTAATTCCTCCGGCTTTGCCGATGATATCCGCATTAGTAGTGTTATCATTCTTGAGACTCAATCCAAAGCTTTCAAAGCGCCTCCTGGGAATTTTTTGGAGATATTTTTATTTTATGGTATTGCGTTTTATCCAGGATTGCAAATAATGCATTACTTTTTTTAATGCATTTGCATTTTCATTAAACATTAAAATTTAATGGAAATTATTTTCATTAACCATTAACCATTAACTATTAAAATTATTTTTATTAACCATTTAAATTTAATGGTTAATGAAAATGCAATGGCATTAAAAAAAGTAATGCATTATTTGCAACCCTGCCCATTATAATATAGTGTGTAATAGAAAAAATTTCCATTACCCATTGCAATGTAATGTGTAATGGACAAAATTTTCATTGCAATTTTGGGAATGGAAAATTATAGATGAATAAATTATTGCAGTTTTGCATTACATTTTATTGACTTAGGACTTAGATTTTTAGAATTATAATATATAGATGCTTTTTAGAATTTGAGGTGAAAATCTAAGTTCTAAGTCAATAAAATTTTATGCATAATTGCAATAATTTATTTATCTATATTTTTCCATTCCCAAAATTGCAATCAAAGTTTTGCCCATTACACATTGCATTGCGATAATAATATAGATGCTTTTTATAATTATAATATAGATGCTTTTTAGAATTTACGGTACCTGAAAATCTAAGTCCTAAGTCAATAAAATGTAATGCAAAATTGCAATAATTTATTCATCTATATTTTTCCATTCCCAAAATTGCAATCAAAGTTTTGTCTATTACACATTACATTGCAATGGGTAATGAAAATTTTTTCTACTACACACTACATTGTAATGGGCAGGGCTGCAAAGAATGCATTACTTTTTTTAATGCAATTGCATTTTATTAACAATTAACATTTAATGGTTAATGGAAATAATTTTAATGGTAAATGAAAATAATATCCATTAACCATTAAATTTCAATGGCTAATGAAAATAATTTCCATTAACCATTAAATTTTAATGGTTAATGAAAATAATTTCCATTAACCATTAAATTTTAATGGTTAATGAAAATAATTTCCATTAATCATTAAATTTTAATGATTAATAAAAATAATTTCCATTAATCATTAAATTTTAATGGTTAATGAAAATAATTTCCGATAACCATTAAATTTTAATGGTTAATGAAAATAATTTCCATTAACCATCAAATTTTAATGGTCAATGAAAATAATTTCCGTTAACCATTAAATTTAAATGGTTAATGAAAATAATTTCCATTAACCATTAAATTTTATAATGGTTAATGAAAATATTTTCCATTAACCATTAAATTTTAATGGTTAATGGAAATTAATTTCATTAGCCATTAAAACTTTCGCAACCCTGGTTTGATCTATATTCTCTAAAAACTTCATTGAAATAAAGTAGCACCTTAGAAACATTGAATGCGTTTCTACTTCGTCGCCATTTTGTTAATCAAAATGTGCTGTGAACTATATCGATGCTCGGGCCATGAATCAGCAAAATTGCTCTATTTATCCTGATGCCCATTCCGAGACACCATCTCTGAGATATGGAATACAAGAAATAAGGTGACACGGGTTGATGGAAACCAATCCTAAGAAAGGAACCTGAGTTGTGATCGTCGTTTTATCGGGTCGTGAAAGACCAATGAAACAAGTATATATTTCAGGCGTTATTCCAAAACTGAACAGTGAAATATCGCTGTCAGGGTGAAGTGCCACTCGTTCATCACTTTGACCCCCAAAAGAAGAAATACTACTGTCAATTTGTGCTGACTCTGTCTCACACAAGAATTACGTAACATTGGGAAACAGTCGTGTAATCCTTGGTGATGTATTTGCACGTGTAATGTGAACGACAAATTTGCTCCCCCAATAAGTGGACTAACATTCGGAAAACGTTGATAAACTCCGTCCCGAACTTTTTGAACGAAAGTCCCGCTGAGTCTGACCAAAAAGGACCTTTACTACTGGACATCGGTTTTATACGAGAAAACCACGTAATGCTACGTTACTTATCGGATAAAGAGCCTGAGGCTGCACAGACTGCAAGAGGATGTAAGGGATTATCGAATATTGGGTTTCCCTTGTGTCTTTTTATCGAGTGGTTACAGTGGAAAAAAAATGGCGTGGGCGTCTGTTCGTCTGGCGATATTTCTGGAACTTCTGCTTTTGCTTCTTGAGGAAGATGAGAAAATGAAAGGACAGTAATACTTTATTAAATTTGAGAGATATCTAGAGAGAGAATTTGAGAAGTAAAGAATGTACAAAAATGTCAAGGGGGAAGCCAAGAGGTGACAAAATTGTCAGTGTCAAGAAATAACTTTTGGATATATTTGAGGAGAAATAACTCTTGGATATCTTCTAGAATAGTTTATGCTTCATTTAATAAAAAAATAAAAGAATAAAATAAATAAACATCCTGGGTAGCATAACCCCTTAAAAATTAACAGTTATGAATATAATTCTAACAATAACAAACATTTCTTTTCCACTGTTTCTTTGATATTTTGGAGGTTTATCTGAAAATTAAAAAAATTATATAAATATCTACACGAATTTAGTTATCTTTATACGCAGTCGTTTTTTTTTCTTTAATTGTTTACAAAATGGCAAAGAAATGATTTTTTCCTTTTTTCAAGGCCCGTCTTTCATTGAAGCAGGTTTAAAAAATAGTAATTATCAAAATTTTTGAAATCGTCTTCGTACAGACTGCACGAATCGGTCACTGCAATTACAAATATTTTAAAAAATTAAAAATTAAAATCGTTTCATAAGTCCTCGAGTATCATCTCTGTAATAAGGTAAAAAAAAAGTGACTTTGAGAAACGCGTTGCTCGAGAATAATTCTCGAATTATCAAGTGAAATCTATGACAAACACCAAAGTTCGAAGAACATTGGTTGCTCCTTTTTCCATCGTTATCAGCATTTTTTTTTTTTTTTCAATTGTTCCAACAACAGTCGAGTTTAGAGCCGGAAAACACCGGTGGAGGGCGCAATCAGTTCAGTTGTAGAAATAAAACAAAAAAAATATCGAAGAATAACGAAAGCTCGATCGTTCGTTCACGGAGATTCCAAAGCGACCGTGGCCGTTTCTGCCTGATGAGGGATGGAGATAGGCGAGGGCCAGGACAGTTCAACAAAGAGAACAAAAGAGTTTGGGCCGGTTATCCACACAGTCCTGGCCATGTACCATTTTAACAGTCAGCTCGAACGTGTGTAATATTATATATGTAGTTTATTGAACGGGAAACGAGGCTGGTGACTCGATACATGACCTGGCCGTAGAGGATGGCGAGCATTATCAGCGACCCAGGATGAGCTAGGCCGGAGAGAGAGAGAGAGAGAGAGAGAGAGAGAGAGAGAGAGAGAGAGAGAGAGAGAGAGAGAGAGAGAGAGAGAGAGAGAGAGAGAGAGAGAGAGAGAGAGAGAGAGAGAGAGAGAGAGAGAGAGAGAGAGAGAGAGAGAGAGAGAGAGAGAGAGAGAGAGAGAGAGAGAGAAGGAGGGAGAGAGAGAGAGAGAGAGAGAGAGAGAGAGAGAGAGAGAAAGAGAAAGAGAGAGAGAGAGAGAGAGAGAGAGAGAGAGAGAGAGAGAGAGAGAGAGAGAGAGAAAGAGATGGGTAAAAGCACCTTTTTTGTAAACCCGAAAGCACGACAGCCGAATTGTGTCGAATAAAGTCAACATACACGGTCGAACCGCATACCGTATGGGATGAGAAGTGAAAACTTTTGAGTATACCGGCGACCCTCGTACCGTTCGTGGCGTTACAATAACAAAAGAATGTTTGGTATTTCGCGAGTCCCTCAAGAGTAGAAATGGAAGAGAGAGAGAGAGAGAGAGAGAGAGAGAGAGAGAGAGAGAGAGAGAGAGAGAAAGAGAGAGGGTCGTGAACGAGAGTCAGTCGTGAGTCAGAGAGAAGGAAAAAAAAAGAGACTAAAGGCCATTCAGGACTATTTACGAGACCTGCATGCGGGATTGCATGACCTGGTTTGAACAAAAGATGAAAAAAAGAGAAAACACGAGCGAACGGTTGGTAAATAAAAAAACCGGAAATTCCATCGATACATTCGTGGCTCGTAATACGGTCGCCTTCATTTTGCGAGATGAACATAAACAAAGAGAGAGGGAATAAAAAATAGTCGTTTGAATCCTGAATGTCGGTATTTTCGTCGTATTTGGCCCATTTGGCCCATCTGGTTTCGTTGTAGGGTCGTTTGAATAAACGTTCAGTCCGTATGGAGTAACTTCCTTTTTTCGTCACCACGAATTCTAAAGTACAAAACATTCGTCATGGTCAATAAAACAAATATCATCGACCGAATGAATCTATATTCATCATGTTCAACTTTGTTTTTTTTTTTTTCAAATTTAATTTTATTCATTTTATTGCAATACCAATTGAGGTAAGTAATAATGTGGTGGAGAAAAGTGATAATTCTATTAACTTTTTATTTAATTTCATTAATTCTATTCCAGTATGAATTGAGATCAATAATATGATGGAAAAAGATGTCAATTTTATTTGTTTTTAATTCAATTCAATTTATTTTGTTTCACTATTAATTGAGATCAGTAATGATGTGATGGAAAAAGGCATCAATTTTATTTATTTTCAATTCAATTTTATTTATTTTATTCCAGTATTGAGCGAAATCAATAGTATACTGGAAAAAAATATCAATTCAATTTATTTTTTATTTAATTTCATTTTTTTCTGTGTTAATCGAGATAAATAATATCGTGGAATAAATTGCCAATCCTCTATATTTTGAATTCGAGTTTATTCATTTTATTTCAGTATTAATCGAGATCAATAATAATATAGTGAAAAAAATGTTTGTTTTAATTTTACTTTCCAATTCAATTTTATTTACTTTACATCAGTTTTCATCGAGTTAAAAAATATGGTGCAAAAAAAATTAATTTGAATAACTTTCAATCAAATTTTATTCATTTTATTTCAATATTAATCAGGATCAATATTAATACAGTGAAGACTAATTTTATTTATTTTTAATTAAATTCAATTTATTTTGTTTCACTATTAATTGAGATCAGTAATGATGTGGTGGAAAAAGGCATCAATTTTATTTATTTTCAATTCAATTTTATTTATTTTATTCCAATATTGAGCAAAATCAATAATAGAGTGGAAAAAAATATCAATTCAATTTATTTTTTTATTTAATTTCATTTTTTTCTGTGTTAATCGAGATGAATAATATTGTGGAATAAATTGCCAATTCTCTATATTTTGAATTCAAGTTTACTCATTTTATTTCAGTATTAATCGAGATCAATGGTAATATAGTGAAAAAAATGTTTGTTTTTAATTTACTTTCCAATTCAATTTTATTTACTTTACATCAGTTTTCATCGAGATAAAAAATATGGTGCAAAAAATACTAATTTCAATAACTTTCAATCAAATTTTATTCATTTTATTTCAATATTAATCAGCATCAATATTAATGCAGTGAAAAAAAATTATATTTATTTTCGATTCAATTTCATTAATGTCATTTCCGTATTAAAGCAGATCATTAATATCATTGTGAAAAAAGTATCGCCCGATTAACAAGAACTTTTTTTGCCCTCGATAACGAGAGACTTGCCGTAAACAAATTTAATTGACATCGACGGTGAGACTTCGCTCAAGAGGATTAAGTATTTGTGAGATTGAGAGACGAGCGATGATTAATACAACGACAAAGAAGTCCTCAGATATCGGATTATCTGGAAATCTGCTCGTGGGAAGAGCGATGAAGCGAGGATTTCCTTCTGCCGATGTCGAGAGGGACTCACTGCGATGATTCTCTTGAGGATCTGCGTGCGCACGTGGAAGTTGTCCCTCTGATATGCCGGATACAGATCGATTCTCTCCGCTGATGCTCTCATTAACCGATCTCGCCCGTATTTTCAAGATTATTGGTTATCGATATCTGTCGCTCGAAGCGTTTCTGCGTCCCGTTGGGAGACAAAGTGCTGTGAAACATGCGAGAAACAGACGGTGAGGGACAGAGATTGGTTGGAAGGACAAAAAAAATGAGAGAAATGCGAATGAAACGACGTAAAAGCTGTCCAAGGGTCTCGTCGTTGCCCGAGTAACGATGATGACGCAAGCTCAAAGTAGAGGACCAATTTTTTTCAGGAAAGTATCTCAGATATCTGACCATGATCTGTGGGCAAGAGAGGACATTGTCGCTTCGTTTCAGGGTTGTAAATAATGCATTACGTTTTTTAATGCATTTACATTTTTAATAACCATTAAATGGTAATGCTTGATGGAAATTATTTCCTTTAACCATTGAATGTTAATAGTTAATGGAAATTATTTCCATGAATCATTAAATGTTAATATTTAATGGGAATTATTTCCATTAATATATCAGAGTTAATGTGTAATGAAAATTATCTTCATTAATTATAACTTATTAAATTGTTTCCATTATTCATTAACCATTAACATTTAATGTTTAATGGAAATCATTTCCATTAGCCATTAAATTTGAATGGTTAATGGAAATTATTTCCATTAGCCATTAACCATTAACTTATTAAATTATTTCCATTATTCATTAACCATTAACATTTAATGGTTAACGGAAATCATTTCCAATAGCCATAAAATGTTAATGGTTAATCGAAAGTATTTCCATTAATATATAAGAGTTCATGTGTAATGAAAATTATCTCCATTAACCATTTCCATTAGCCATTAACCATTAACATTTAATATTTAATGGAAATCATTTCCATTAGCCATTAAATTTAAATGGTTAATGGAAATGATTTTTATTAGCCATTAACCATTAACTTATTAAATTATTTCCAGTATTCATTAACCATTAACATTTAATGGTTAATGGAAATCATTTCCATAAGCCATAAAATTTTAATGGTTAATTAAAATTATTTCCATTAATATATAAGAGTTAATGTGTAATGAAAATTATCTCCATTAACCATTAACGTTTAATGGTTAATGGAAATCATTTCCATTAGCTATTAAATTTAAATGGTTAATGGAAATTATTTCCATTAGCTATTAGCCATTAACTTATTAAATTATTTCCATTAGCTATTAGCCATTAACTTATTGAATTATTTCCATTATTCATTAACCATTAACATTTAATGGTTAATGAAAATCATTTCCAATAGCCATTAAATTTTAATGGTTAATGGAAATTATTTCCATTAGCCATTAAAAAAGTAATGATTAATGCATTACTTTTTCATAAAAAATTTCGCAACCCTGCTTCGTTTGAATCATTCAATATGTCCATATGATCGTTATGGTTGTTCCTCGTTACCCAAATACAATGTCGACCCATAAATTTCACGCCTGGACGACTTCGGACTAACGCGGACGAATTTCGTGGTTTTCCTTCCTCAAATCGAAATTCATACTTCACACCGTATATCTGTAGCCACGAAAGGGCGCACAATGGAACCGACAAAATAGTAAAAATGAAATAGAGCTGACGGAGATGGGCGATGCTGGTTCAAGGCAATGGGAAGCGTCTGACAAGACCAGAGACTCTGCAGCTAAAGAACGGATCTCTGGAGCAATGGAGAAGCCAAAGGAAGTGCAACTTCCTTTGGCTTTGCTGGTTGGAAAGATAGAGAGAGAGCCGGAGAAGATGTTTCCCCTTTCTTCGTACGTTCGTTTGATACCACCTCCGGCTAAACGCCCGTCGATCTTCAAGCGGGTTCCTGCTTTTTGCCTGCCTCGATCCATTCCTCCTTCGTCGTTTAACATTCGCCTGAGCGCGCTTCCCTTAACCTTTTTTCCCTCAATAGTCCGTTCTCACCTCCCTCTTTGAATCTCGCCACCTTATCCTCTAACTTTCCTGTGTATTATGTGGAAACTAGCCAGAAGGTAAAATCCTCTGGTTGGTATATTTGAGGGCCATAAAAAGAAAAGTTTGGGTAAGAATGTTGACATTTTGAATATATTTGTAGGAATCCTGGTGAGAAATTTTCAGCGTTGAATTCGACACTGATAGGATTTGGGAAAAATCGTTGAAAAGCTAATGAAGCTGACCTTGAGCCAAGAGTCAACCTCGAAGAACTTTATAAAATGGAAAAAAATGGCAGGGCCATTAATTAAACAGGAGGTCCCACTATTTGTTTTTTTAATTCTGACTCACCTTCCAGAAAAACTTTTTACAAATAAATTTGAGGTTATGAGGTTAAATTTTAATCTTTAACCTACTCTGAAATCCACTTTTAGGCTTTCTTCAGTTTTTGCGCCCAAAAATTGCTGAATAATGGCAAAAATTGTTTCAATGATGCGTTTCATCTCAATTTAATTTCAAATGCGATCCGCTCAATTTACAAACTGACGTTGAACTCATTCACGATGCATTTGGCGAACTTTAATGGACACGCAAATTGCATACGCATTGAAAACTAAATATTCAATGGAAATATGAAAGTTTCAGACAGAAGCTTTGGCGTAAAAACAGCGTTACATTATGCATACTCGGTAACGAAATAAGTTTATGATAAATTTTTTATGTAGTGTTTGCTGTAACCGTAGCCAACTCAAATGTTGGTCTTATCGATCGGGCCTGAAGCTGTAACTTGTATATATGGTTTATATGTAGTTTTTATATAGGGAAAGGCAGTGTAAAATGAGCATTGGGGGTAAAACGACTCACTCCCAAAATTATGGAAAAGCAAGGAAAGTTTAGAAATTTAGATAATGAGGAAACTATTATTATAATTAACATAAGTATTCCAAAATAGATTCCCCACGGTAAAACAAATCTAGATAATAAATTTTTCATAATTGCATATCAAGAGTTTAAAAATTAAAAAAAAATTCTATTCGATTCAGATAAAAATAAAAACATCCCTAAAATACTTGAATAATCCGAGGACCGAAGCAAAATAAGGTACTTGGGGTAAAAAAGCCACCTCCATAATCGTAAAAAAAATATTGAATAACGAAATATTAAAATTGAAGTTCACGGAATATTGCAGAATGCTCCGAGCAGCTTGGTCCAGGTATCTTGGATATTAAACTGATGCAAAAGTCTTAAAAAGAAGGAAAAATCATCTTTCCAATATAGTTCCTCGCTTACTTGAATTTTTTAAGAAAAACTAATTCAGAGTGGTGACCGTTTTGCCTCCAAAAACTTTCTCTTTTGACACTCAACAAAATCGGTACACTGAGAAAACAGTTTATTTGTAGTAAAGAAATATATTTAGTTGGCACTTTTACTTAAATATTGCTTAACTGTTACAAAATTTGTTAGTCGTTAAGAAATATTTTATTTGTGTAAAAATAATTTATTAAACGTTAAAAAATATTTATTTAATTAATTAACTGTTAAAAAATAATTGATTTCGCCATATTCAACTTTACATTAGTTAACATTTAACAAATCCTAGTATATTCTTTTTTCAGTGTGAAAATCGTATTTTTCGATTTTAAAAAACGAGTCTACACTACGTGCAGCATTTTAGCATTACCATTTTCCCCCACTTTCCCCAATGTGTGTTTGTGTGCAGTGAAATATCAAAACCCACGTATTTTCGGTATACACGGGTGACTCCAGAAAACATTTCCAGGAAGGTTTCACCCCCTAAAAGTTAAATTCACGAGAGCATAAAGATATATGAGGTATTCCCGCTCAACGGGACCCCCTTTTAGGCCGACGTCTTTCAATTTTTTTGAAACTCGAGTATGTTTTAGTGTTGCCTGAAAGTATATTGTACACCGGTTTTCAGATCTCTAACTATAATACTCTTTGGAATACACCAAAAGTTATATTTCAAACTTTTTGCGTATTCAGCGCTTCAGAGCTTTGGCACGGCGCGAAATGAAATCGAAAAAATTCTTTAACAATAGCTTTCGATCAGAAATTTCCTGCGCTTTTCGAAAAAAATTTCAGCAATTTCGAAAAAAACGAATTCATTTAAATTTCGGCCAAAAACCGAAAAAAAGGATTTACAAAAAAAGAGTATAACTTAATTTAGCGGGACAATTTTTTTCACGTTTTGTATACATCTGAGAAGTCACGATATAAATTTCAAGTTGGAACTCACATCCGTTTACTAATGCCAAGCCTTTTAGTAGGATAAAAATTCTTAAATATCGTGTTATTCGTATTCAACAGTTCTCTAATATATTATATAGCGTTTTCTTAACGAATTTTGAATTTAGTAAATTTATTAAATTCAATTTATTCAATTTATTAAATTTAATTTATTAAACCAAATTTATTAAATTTTGAATTTAATAAATTTATTAAATTCGAAAGTCGACAAAAAAAACTATATAATAATATCAGAGAACTGTTGAATACGAAAAACACAATATTTAAGAATTTTTATCCTCCTGAAAGACTTGGCATTAGTAAACGGATGCGAGTTCCAACGTGAAATTTATATCGTGACTTCTCAGATATACACAAAACATGAAAAAAATTGTCCCGCTGAATTAAATTATATGCTCTTTTTTTGTAAATCAACTTTTTCGGTTTTTGGCCGAAATTTAAATGAATTCGTTTATTTTTTCGAAATCGCTGATATTTTTTTCGAAAAGTGCAGGAAATTTCCGATCGAAAGCTATTGTTAAAGAATTTTTTCAATTTTATTTCGCGACATGCCAAAGTTCCGAGGCGCTGAATACGCAAAAAATTTAAAATATAACTTTTGGTGTATTCCAAAGAGTAATATAGTTAGAGATCTGAAAATTGGTGTACAATGTACTTTTAGGCAATTCTAAAACATACTCGAGTTTCAAGAAAATCGAAAGAGGTTGCGCCTAAAAGGGGGTCCCGTTGAGCGGGAATACCTCATATATGGATCCCACGAGCAGCCTGAAAACTCGTAGGGTAAAGCGTGGAAAGAAATATTTATTGGAACTGGCGCACATGACCTCCTTCCTAGCTTCAACTTCCCCCAGTGGAAGTGTCGAAGCCTGGGCTCCTTTTTTTTTTATTCGAACACAGTCGTTCCATAAAAAAAAATGAATTCCGTCAATGTATACATTTATTTAATACGGAAGCGACGAGAAAAAAAAAGGAGGCAATTGGAAAAAAATGTAAATGGCATTTTCTAGTGCTGTGCGACGAGAATGGTTTGCACGTGAAAGAGGGGGGGGGGGGGGGGGGGATGAAGGCGCCTGGAATTGTGTGCGAGGACGACGACAAAACGATATTGAATATTCGATATTCATGCCGAGACGTTTTGAATGGATTCAAAATAGCTCGTTTTGATAGACACGATAGATATTCGTGTACAATAGTGATATAGAAAGAGAGAGAGAGAGAGGGAGGGAGAGGGATTGGAAGCCCGGAGACTCTGAGCACTCTTCCTCGTTGCTTTCTCGATTGAAATGGAGTTCGTGATGTATCCTTTAATCCAACGTCAAGCATCCCACACGAAGCTGGCGAAAAGTGCTCGAACGAGTGCAGGGGACTTATAGATTTTCCACGAAGCTTGGAGGGATGCAAGCGCTCGTTCCAAAACCAACCCCCAACAAAAACCGACCCCCTCAGGAACGATACCAACTCCGTTACACCGGGGAAAAAGAGGATTTCCCGTCGCGAAAGTATATCCTTCCCTTTGCTCACACCGAAAGCGAGAGATAGACCGAAAGAGCGGAAAGTACAGAACGAGAGTTATCACGGGAGGGTTGGAAGTGGGATTATCCACATCGCAGCCACATTCATTATCGTGAAACTTCGAGACAAGGGGGGTAATTAAAAATGTGTGCACTAGAACATGAAATGAAACGGCGGAGAGAGGTATTGTGGACTCAGAAACAGCGTGAATATTCGCGTGAAAGCTCACATATCTCGTACGAGTAAAAGTTTTTATCCGTACATGTACTTTCTGTGTTATATGCGAAAATTCTTTTGAGAAAAAAATTATCATGGTCGAAGGGATTTTTAGTCATGAAACATTTTATCATGATGATCACCGTTCCAATTTTTGATTCTTTTCAGAAAGTAAAAATAAGAATGAATTTATAAAAATAAATGGAAAACAAATAATTGCACGAAATCTAACAAAATATTCCTATTTAAAAAAATTATTATTTCCAACGCATTGAGAATTGTTGTCGAATCACAGTTTCTATTTAATGCAGAAAAAATGTATAAAAATGATCTACAGTAAAATAAGTTTGCTAACGTAAATATAAATCCACGTTTTTTTGCGATTTTTTTTTGTGCATTTTGTCTATTGAAATTTATATTACACATTCACGGGAATTATTTTCGATATTTACATTCTCAACCTAAGAAAAAGTTCCGTTAACGTTCCAGCTTTGTTTTTTTTTCTTTGCAAAAAAAATAACCAATATAATTAATTTCAACGAATTTCACAAAATATTTATTGAGAATGATAATGAACTAAAATTGAATGCATTGAATTAAAATTACCAATTTGACATTACAAAAATCAGCGTATAAATAAATCCTCGAGTAAATCCCTGAATTTTTTTAGTGGTAATCAGAGTTATTTCATTGTCTAATTATTATTGATATATAAATTTTTCTAAAATAAATAGAAACTGCTTACCGCTGATTAACTTTTGTGTGCCCCAGTTCAACTTTCAAAACGTCAATAAACAATTTTTCTACTTTACAAAATACTTTACATTTACAAAATCTATTTGAAGTTCCAAATGTTCAGCTGAACGAAAAATCTACAGAATAACCACAATTACTTTAATGGAACATTCAAAAATTCCGCCGATATTTGGCAAATGATCCTTTTAATCAATAAAAGCGTTTTTAGGAATTATTTACCAAAAATTGCTGAAGCCTCATTAAATATATTTTCATTAAATAAATTTATTACATACATTTTCATTTAAAAATTGTATTTGTCCATCCCTGGTTGAATTTAACGTTCGGATCCTCAAGTACATAAACAAAAAAAACAAGGTATAAGTAGGGGAGCGTGGGGCTAGTTGTAACAGGGGTAAGTTGTAACACTCAATTTTGGCCGGGAATTTAAAACCTTTTGATTAAATTTTTTTGCTAAATGTGCTTCTTATAACTCGCGGCATAGCGTAAACACCGCTAATACCCCGCGAGACATCAAAATAAGAGGATATGCACACGAGCTCTATTTCGGCCAGGTTTCGTAAAACAATACTTACGAAAATTTTAATTTTGACTATTAAAATTAAATTAATTGTTTATTGTTTTTTCCTTGTTACATCGTAAATTTAACTGGTCTTCATTTACTTTTTCAAAAATTATTCTAAAGTTTGTAGTTATTGAGATATTTCATTAAGGCCCAGTTCCACAACCATAATTAAACCAAATGTAAAAAATGTATGTATAAAAATGTACCAAATGTATGTAAAAAAAATTAAACCAGGTTTAAATGATGGTTGTGGAACTGGGCCTAAGTAGACATAATGAGCCCATGGGGCAAGTTGTAACATGTTAGAACTTGCCCCATGCGCGTGTATTTTTTTCTGCTCTCTACATGTATTTGTATAAATAATATTATTACAACTTGTAGTATAGTGATTACATAGTATTACAAATTATTTGCGGCTTTTTGTGCATGCTTTTACCCAGGTGGGATTGGCCAGAGCTTGTCACATGGCCCAGCATTGGCCCAACGCAGTGTGCCGATGCTGGCATTGTAACCTCGGGCCAAGTCTGGCCAACCTTTGAAGCCAACGTCGGGCCAACGCTGAAACTGAGCGTCGGGCCAACAATGGCATAACGGCTGGCCCAGCACTGGGCCAGTCGCTATGCCAGTGCTGGGCCAGCCGTTATGCCAGTGCTGGGCCAGCCGTTATGCCAGTGCTGGGCCAGGCCCGGTTATCCCATACACTCGGTATGTTTAGGAGGTTATGTTCGCACACGTAGATGTCATTCGATCATCGTAAAAAATGTTGAAACCACGTTCCAGTATTTCGAGAGTGAAAAAATACCGTTTTTAAAAAAATTGCGTTCCGAAAATAATCAGTGAGGAAGATATAGAACAACCGGCGAAAAAGCAAAAAAAAATGATCGCGATTTGATGGATCCGATTGTAACGATTCAATTTTCTAACCTTGAAAATTCGCATTTCATTGTCGAAGATGACAACGATGACATCGAGGATGAAGTAGTTTCTTCATCACTTGACGAATCGCCAAATGACGAATCACTTAATCAAGACGTCAATTAATTGTTTTTTTTTCTTACTTCAGAAATACGTTTGTTGAATATTAAATAAATATTTCTATAATCATTTTTATACAATCTGGTCTGAGTTTGAAAATTATTTCTTAATGCGATCCGCATTAACATTGATTTATATCCACCTATTTATATCCAGTACTAGGCCATGATTGAATGCCAGCGTCGGGCCAGCATCGGATGCCAGTACAGGGCCGTCATTAAATGCCAACGCCGGGCCACGATTTGATGCCAGCGCTGGGCCAGCATTGTATGCCAGCGCTGGGCCGGTGTTGTATGCCAGCGCTGGGCCGCCATGTAATACCAGTATTGGGCCGACATTGCATGCCAGAGTTGGGCCGAGGTTAACAAACCAGTACCGGCATAATGCTGGCCCGATACTGGGAGTCAGCTTTGGGCCAAGCATGTACGCCTGGCATTTAGTACTGGCCCAATGTCGGGCCATTTGTTAAATCTCACCTGGGTACTCTTCTTTA
This sequence comes from Alloplasta piceator, assembly GCA_946863875.1. Lineage (NCBI taxonomy): Eukaryota > Metazoa > Arthropoda > Insecta > Hymenoptera > Ichneumonidae > Alloplasta > Alloplasta piceator. Next base: position 4,481,964 of record OX333072.1, on the reverse strand, counting down.
CTCTAATGTTGCCCAGAAAAATATGCCTAGTTATTGTATTGTATTTTTTTTAGCATGAGAGACTACCAAATATTATAATCATTACAAGAATGAACCACGATGAATGATACAAGACTGTGAACCAACAAAAACGTGTTCTTTCTTATAATCGTTGCCAGTCTTCATTTTTACAACTTGCCCCGAGCCTGTTACAACTAGCCCCAGACATGGGGTAAGTTGTAACAGCTCCCATTTTTTCAAAAAACGTCTGGTGTAAAAGGTGGGTAAAGATTTAAAATTATTTTTCAATTAGTATTAGTGCTCAGATATATACTTTACAAACCCTCTTACTCACAATCTCAAAAGCATACATATTTTAGGTGTTACAGGCCTTTTTCCAAAAACTGTTACAACTAGCCCCACGCTTCCCTACCGCAGTTGGCCAAGGGCGTCTTTTTATTGTGATCTTGCGAAGAACAATAACGCACTGTTGATG